>JAFEMH010000209.1:0-25000 GCA_022495995.1 Adenophora triphylla var. japonica | reverse complement strand
TACAGCGACTGCACGGCCGAGTCAAGGGAACTGCACGGCCGTGCGAGCTTGGCGCCAAAAATTATTTTGAACTGGGCATTGTTGCACGGCCGCTCCTCCTTTGGCTACACGGCCGCTCCGACTGAATTTTGGCCTTTATGCTTATTTCGATGTTGTCCCTCCATGGCTTTGATACTTGATTATTTCCAAGGCTCCAATTTGATCTTAATTTGACTCTAAAACCTGTCTAAGAGTATAAAATCTACCAAAAGCATAAAATCGAAGATATATGATAAAATAAGCTAAAATAACCTAAATGCAAACTAAATGATACTAAAAACTAAGGAAATGATTGATAAATAATGGGATAAATGATTATATAATAGTCACTTATCAAACTCCCCCACACTTAAACCTTGCTTGTCCTCAAGCAAGTCTAGGATAAAAAAGAAGATTGGAGAGGGAAAAAAATTGCAAATGATAAAAACAAACGAGAATGATCCTTCAGAAAATTTATTGTTGCATGCTATTGCTTTAAATATTGTCTTTATCTTTCTATTCATATTTTTCATACCTTTAAAAATTGTTAGAAAGAAGTATTTTGGGGATATTTTAAAGAAACAATTTTAAGACAATAACCTAATATAGCATATATAGGAATTTGATCAAACAAAGCATGCTAGGAAGATGAATCTTAGATCAATTACTTGGTAAAAAGAGAAGCTTTCACTCTTTAGAGTGATTTTTGAGAAAATGAATTTATTACTTTAAAAATGTACAAAGGGAAGTATAAACACTTATTCACAAACTTGAAGCTTTCATAGAATTGTATTGCATTTTTGAATCACAAGGGCGAAAAACGGATGATGATAGTGGAAAAATCTCATCAAAGTTTCAACAATTTTTATCTTATTTTTGCACGTGTTATATTTTTGCAAAAGACCTTTAGTTATTTTTTATCCTTTCAAGTAGGAGACATTGTGGCTGCGAACCCCATGTTCCTAATACTTAGATCAAGAATACTTTTGGATATTACTTCCATTTGACAAGGAAGCATCGTCGCAGCGAACGCCGTGCCCCGAGTTACTTAGGAAGTAATAGGTTTCTTTTTGCTTTTAAGGGTTGGTGACAAAGTCACTCTTTTAGCAATAAGATAAAAATGCCAAAACTTGATTTGATTAGTGGAAATGGAAAGATGGGATTTTAATGAAGGGGTGTGATTCAAGGGATGCAAAACAAAGTAAATGCTTCTAATAAGGGAATAAATATTTAATAAAATTTAAAATGTACATTTAAAGAAATATTTTCAAAAATTTCTTTCATAAGAACAACCAAGTGTATAAAGATGATCAATAAAGATTCAATCTAATCAAATGCTTTTTCTTGATAAAATCCTATATTTTGCTATATTAACTTATGAGGCTTTTTAATTTATTAAAAATATCCCTATTTTTTTTTCTTATCAATTTCTAAGTTTATAGAAAATATGAAAATAAAGACAAAGTCATTATTTTATAGCAAATAGCAAGCATAAGAATTAAACATATGGATCATCATAGGAATTATATTATATATTTTTTTTATTATTATTATTATTTTTTATTTTTTGTATTTATATACTAGAAATGCATGCATAAAAGGAAAAATGCAACTAAGTTAAAAGGGAAATCAAATTTAAATTTGAAAGCATGAAAAATTAAGCTAGGAAGCAAGTAAAGATAGGTAAATACCCCCCCCCCACACTTGAAATGAACATTGTCCTCAATGTTTCAAGGAATAATGTCAAATCCGGGGAGGGTGAAGAGAAAAATAAAGAAAACTTACTTGGAATTTGTGGATTGCTTCATAATTAAAGAAGTAATCAAAACTTTCTTTCTTGGGATGGTTAAACTGAATCTTGCACTTTGTCCTGATCAACTGAGACCATACTTTCATCGTGAATTTCTCTTGATTTTAGATAAATAGTAGTCATATGTTGCCCAAAGGACAAGGGTAGTGTTAAGTGCAAGTCTGTTGGTATATAATACTAGTAATAATAATAACATATATAATAATAAAGATGAAGTGAAGAATGTGAAGAGGAAAAAGTCACGCCTTTTTGATTGAATCGACACAAAGTAATAATAATAATATTAATAATAGTAAAGATGAAATGTGAAGAGGGAAGAGTCACGTCTCTTTTGGGGGGGGGGGAAGATAAATAAATTACTTACATAGGTGAAAAAATAAAAAATAAAATTGGATGGAATTTGGTGGGATAAAAAAAATTGATGGAATTTTGGCTTTGGTCGGAGAGGGTGGTGATAATATTTGGATGGTAAATTGAGGTTGTTGGGGATTGATAAGGAAAAGAAAAGAAAATGGGAAAAAATTTTGGAAAGAGCTTTGAAAAAAACTGACTGTTGGTTTGAAATGATGTGTCCTTTGATTCATAACCCATTGATTTAGTCACGGCCGCTCCACCTTCTCAAGCACGGCCACTCCGTTTTAATATTCAATTTTTTTTTTATAAATCTGCAAAATAGAGTTAGTAGATAATAATAAAAATAATATTAAAAAAATATAAATATAAATAATAAAGACAAATATCAAAAAGTAAACCGTTGTCCCCGGCAACGGTGCCAAAAACTTGTTCGGTCGAAACCTAACGGTTTATTTATATCCGCAAGCACACGGGCTATTGTAATATAGCGGGTGCAAGTACGGATCGATCCCACAGAGACAGGATTTACTTTGGGATGTTATTTTTGCCTTTAGAAATTATAGAAGATATTGGGGGGAGATAAAATTTATTTTTTAGAAAATAGAAAGAATCATAAACAGAAAATACTTTAATTAAATTCTTATAAAACGAAGCATTATCGGGATTGGAAATCATACACATAATCTTGTTCATCAAATCGTCATTGTCTTAGAGATAAAAGGTTTTCATAAAAAGCAAGGATGATACGTTCGGCTTGCACTACTTCTCACGGTCAAGCAAGTAGTGTTGTATTCTTCACTAATTATGCCCTAACTGTTTGAGATTTCCGTTTACGTTATCCCCGCCCTGTCACAAACGGGCGTTCCGGCTTATCTCTAGCTGACCATAATTAGTAAGAATCCATTAAGATCGAAAGTCAACGTTTTTCCATTCAAAGAACATCCCTAGGCCGTTGTACGACTTCTCGTGACCAATGGACAAGTTTCTTTAGGTCTTTATGTTTGCAGGCAATTTAAGAATAATATAAAGAAATTGTTTTAAGATAAAAGTGCCAAGTTCAAGGATGATACGCTAAGTTGTGCTAACTACTCATGGGTCAAGGCCTAGCACATGTATTTTAAGACCAACACGGCCTTTCTCTTGAGGGTCCGTTTATAGGTATTCTCGTCTGTCACCCGAGTAACCCGGTTCACCTCTCGAGGGTACCGTATTAATCAAAATCCATTAAGTCTATCAATCTCACGTATTTTCCACTAAAGGATCATCCCTAGGTCTTTAAATCACTTTGTGTAATTTATCGACCTAGTTCAATTCTTAGAGTTCCGCTAATCAATGTTTTTTACTTGATCAACTGAGGTTATACAACTAAAGACGTCTCCCTAATTGCAAGCATTTAAGATTTATAAGAAGAGAATTGAAATGACATGTAGAAGAAGCAAGGAATATAAATAAATGAGTTTCCAACTCCGAGAAATGGAGGATTACTCAAACCATTGAAATAATAAAAAGAAGTAAGTAAAGAAATAAAGATAAGGGAAGAAATACTTATTCATAATAAGAGAGATAATGATCTTCATTCACAATCTTCAAGAGTACACAAGACTTGTCACGAATCATTGATACACCTTGAACATCGTGTATAAATTGCTAGAGTAATTTTGCTATACATTCTAAGTATGATATGACCCTTTCTAAATGTGTTTATGAACATTTTCGGATCCCCTAAACTGAGTACAAAGGCTTCTTTATATAGACATTTATGCTAAAGGTTGGGACTCTTCAAAGTGGTGCCTCCAAAAGGTGCCTTTTTGAAACAGGTACAGCGACTGGACGGCCGAGTCAAGGGAACTGCACGACCATGCGAGCTTGGCGCCAAAAATTATTTTGAACTGGGCATTGTTGCACGGCCGCTCCTCCTTTGGCTACACGGCCGCTCCGACTGAATTTTGGCCTTTATGCTTATTTCGATGTTGTCCCTCCATGGCTTTGATACTTGATTATTTCCAAGGCTCCAATTTGATCATAATTTGACTCTAAAACCTGTCTAAGAGTATAAAATCTACCAAAAAGCATAAAATCGAAGATATATGATAAAAGAAGCTAAAATAACCTAAATGCAAACTAAATGATACTAAAAACTAAGGAAATGATTGATTAATAATGGGATAAATGACTATATAATAGTCACTTATCACCAGGCTGTAATATAATCCCAATAATTAAATCGGGATGACCCATTTTGAAAGTGTAAATCTTTGGCTTCATTGGGCTTTTGGCCCCAATCCGATCTGAAAAGAATTTAAAATCTGGACCTTACATGATTACGACTTTAGATGTGTCCAGATGATCAGTCGAGTATTGGAAAGTGGCTGATTTTGTTTGAATCAAAATTTTTTCATAAAAGAATTGGGATTTGGTAAAATTGTCAGGCAAGTAATTGTGTGTCTCTGGAAGGAGACATTGAGAAATTTGGTAGGGATGCCAGTTAGAATTGTTCTCAAAATACTCTGGTTCAATGACACAGATGAATTCTTCAAAGGATTTGTAGGTGTAAGAAGTAGGAGGTGTTTGTTTTGGGCTTGGGCTAGGAATTATCTGTTTGTAAGAAGGGGGTGGTGTTTGTTTTTGTTTTGGGCTTGGGCTTGGTAGAGGTAAATGTGGGCTTGATGGTTGGGGACAATCTGGACATTCTGTCTTGAGGGAAGTTTTGTATGTTTTTTGTGATAAGGGCCCTAAAGGGGATCCTATAGAGGATGAAGATGGTTGGGGTAAGGTTGCTAAGACCGTGAATTTGTTTTCAGTTTTTGGTGTTTTGTCGGGAATATAATTTGGGAGTTTTGTAGAGGGAAGGGCAATGGCAAATAATGGTTTTTTATCTTTTTTCTTATCTGTAGAACTTGTAAACATCCTGCAATAAAATTTTATCCCGTAATATTACTAAGCCAGAGCATATCTAATTCAATGCGAAGTAATTTAAGACTTTGTCTTTTGTACCAAATTGTATTTTGTAATGCTGTTTCTAAACTAGTCCAAATATGGTAATTGTAAGGATAATATGGATCTCGTTTCCTTTTTTCTATTATTCTTTCTTCATGGTTTTTGATTTCACCTAATAATTTATCTTCTTTTCTTTTGAGAGTTCTAAAAGTTTTCAAATATCGAGTCATTGTAATAAGTCCTGCAAGCATAAAATTAGTCTGGTATTAGCAAGGGATTTTGTCTAGAGTTTCCTGTATAATCATTTTCAATACATTGTATTATTCTTTTAAGGGCGGAAATATTTGCATCAATATTTAATTTGTATTTAAGAGCAAAGTTATATTCTAAAATTTCTTCTAAATCATAAGTGTGAACTCTAAGTTCTGCTGTTTTACTAATTGGAATTTTTGTACGGATGTTTTTTCTTTCTTGTAGCAATACTTCCGTTTTTTGGAAGCAAAAGTTTAAGTAATTTATGTCATTTAGATATATAAGTTGGCCATTTATTTTCATGGACCATCCTCCAGGTTTTTGTTGGCTTTTTGCCATATTGATTATATCTTGGTAGAATTTTTCTCTTAGTGTTAATGTTTAGGTTTGGGATGAAGAACCTGTTTCTAATTTTTGTTTTTTAAAGTTTTCCATTGTTTCCTTATAGGAATTCTCTTGTTAGGAAGTCTGGTATTGAATTGTCTTTTACTGCAATATGAATTATTTCAAAGTCAAAAATAGATAATAAGGCTTGCCATTTGACAAAGATTTGTTTTGCAGCTAAGTTTTTCACATCTTTTTGTAACACATCTTTGGCCGCTTTACAATTTACTTTGACGGTGAATTTTTGATTAAGTAGGTCATCTTGGAATTTTGTTATACATAAGATTATGGAAAGAATTTCCTTTTTTATTGTTGAATATTTTGATTGAGTTTCATTCCATATTCCTGAATAATATCTTATTATATGGGTTTTTCCCTTTATTTCTTGAGTTAATATTCCTCCATATCCTATGTCTGAAGCATCTGTAGATACAGTTTTTGGTGCATTTGGGTCACATATTGTTAAGCAGGGTAATTGTTTTACATATAGCTTAATTTGTCTTATTACGTTTGTGTGTTCTTTTGTCCATGGTTTTGGGTTTTTTCTTAGTCTATCGTAAGTGGTTTGAAGATTTGTCTTATTTTTGGAAGAAAATCAGCTATGTAATTTAATGATCCTAAGAATCTTTGTAATTGGGTTTTATCTTTGATCTCATCAGGGAATTTGTCCGCGAAATCTATAGATCTTTGGATAGGAATTATTGTGTTATTTGTTATTTCGTGTCCTAAAAATCTTATCTTTGTTTGGTATAATTTTATTTTTGCTTTGGATAAAACTAAGCCATTTTTTATCATGACTTTGTAAAATATGTTTAAATGTTTTTCATGTTGTTCTAGGTTTTTACTAAAGACTAATACATCATCTATGTAAACTATTATGAAAGTATAAGGTGTAAATATTTCATTCATTATTTTTTGAAATTCACTTGGTGCATTTTTTTAACCCGAAGGGCATGACATTCCATTCATATTGTCCAAAGGGTACTGTAAATGCGGTTTTATACCTATCTTGTTCTGCTATTTGTATCTGCCAAAATCCTGATTTCATATCGAATTTTGAGAATATGGATGCATTATGAAGTCTTTTTAATAGAACTTGTTTATTAAGGACACTACTACATTTCTGACCTAATTTAACGCATCTAACGCATCTAATGTAACGCCACGAGCTAATGTAACGCATCTAATGCAACGCCAGAGCTAATGTAACCCATCTAATGCAATGCCAGAGCTAATGTAACGGCTAATGCAACGCCAGAGCTAATGTAACGCATCTAATGAAACGCCAGAGCTAATGTAACGCATCTAATGCAACGCCAGAGCTAATGTAACGAGTCTAATGCAACGCCAAAATCCTAATGTAACGCCTATATTACTAATGCAACGCCAAAATCCTAAACCCTAATCCCTAAACCTTAAACCCTAAACCTATATCCTATATCCTATACCCTATACCCTATACCCTATACCCTATATCTTATACCTTATACCCTATACACTATACCCTATACCCTATACCGTATACCATATATACTATATCCTATACCCTATACCATATACCCTATACCCTACACTATACCCTATAACCTATATCCTATATCCTATACCCTATACCCTATACCCTATACACTATACCCTATACCCATACACTATAACCTATAATTCTATACCCTATGCCTTCCATACACTATACCTATAACCTATATCCTATACCCTATACTCTATACCCTATACCCTATACTCCTATACACTATACCCTCTATACCCCATACACTATACCCTATACCCTATACCATATACCATATACCCTATATCCTATATCCTATATCCTATACCCTATACCATATACACTATACCCTATACCCTATATACTATACCCTATACCCTATATCCTATACACTATATCCTATATCCTATATCCTATACCCTATACCCTATGCCCTATCCTATAGGGTATGGGGCATATGGTATAGTGGTATACCCTATAGGGTATAGGGTATACCCTATAGGATATGTGGTATAGTGGTATGTGGTATAAGGTATAGTGGCATATGGTATAGTATATGGTATAGGGTATACCCTATGTAGATGTGGTATACCCTATAGGATATAGGGTATAGGATATAGGGTATAGGGTATAGGTATATGGCATATGATATAGGGTATACCCTATAGGATATAGGGTATAAGGTATAGGGCATAGGGCATATGGTATAGGGTATACCCTATAGGGTATAGGGCATACCCTATAGGGTATAGGGAAAAAAAAATAGGGTATAGGGTATAGGGTATACCCTATAGGGTATAAGGTATAGGGCATATGTTATAGGGTATACCCTATAGGGTATAGGGTATACCCTATAGGATATAGGGTATAGGATACAGTGGTATAGGGTATAAGGTATGGGGCATAGGGCATAGTGGCATATGCTGTAAGTGCTCCAATTTGAGTTGTTAGTATTCTCGTTAGAAAATTAACGAAAGTCCTAACATTACTAACATTTCTAACAATTCCTAACCTTTCTAACAAAGTGAGGGTAGATTAGGATTGCCATTTAAAGATAAACCAAAGAAAGAATCTCAAAAGCAAAAGAAATTGGAAAAATCCGAATTCGGCAAGTTGAAAATGTAAATCGCTTGGAATTTTTGAATATTATTCTTCCTGCTCAAAGCCTCGGAGCAAAGATTTAATGCACTGAACACGTTTACATAACCCTCCGCGCGGATCCTATTGAAGTTCACAGGGGCCTATAAATTGAACCCTCCTCTCTCAGTCTACACAACACAAATCACTCACAGCAATAGCACCTTGGCGAAAAATAGGGAGAAAACAGTGGGAATTCACTTGAATTGCCACCATTTTCCCTTCAATCTTTCCGACACCCCACTCACTCAAAATACTTTCTAAACACTCTCATACATACTCTCATACATACACCAATCCAAGCTCAAATCACCCCTTAGAGGAGGAATAGAGAGAAAACATAGAGGACTTCATTGTTATCTACTTGTTTTCTCTTTAACCAACTCAAATCATCAACCCTAAACACTTTCAAGCCCTAAACACATTCAAGGCTTTGAATCCATTCAAACACAAAACACAAGGAAGATAGGTATAACCTCCCTCTCCTTACCCTAAAATTCATCCATGCATGCATTTTCAAACTCCAAAATGTAGTTTGTTCATCTTCTTGTCTTAGATCCAAGAAGATCACCATGGAAGTTCAACTCCATGGATGATCTTCTACAAGGATCAACATTATTTTCAAAGTGTTCTTACTTACTTGCAAAGAAAACACATTTTCAAAACCCTAAAATCATTTTCATACATCAAATCTCTTTTTCAAAGGATAAAATTCCCCTTCCCAAGCAAATGAAGTGCTTAGTCCTAATGTACCTCCAAGGATGGTTTGATATAGTTGATTCACCACTAAAATGTCAAGTGATCACTAATCAAAACCTAGGGAAATGGGGACAAGCATGGATGTAAAACCCCTTTAAAATCATGTTTTCCTTCTTGAGAAGTTGCTGTCCAGTAGCAATTTTCTAAGACCCCAGTCCATGGTCTAATTTTTTGGACACAGATAAACTTGAATTTGGTGTTGACTACAAAACACTTTTTGTAGCCAACATCCAGAGATTTCCATACATATTTTTAATTTATTTTTTTTGTGTGAGTAAAACTCCATTTTTCAAATTTTCCTTCAAAGGTCAGTTCATCAGTCTCTGGAAGTCCAGATTTCACATATGAGATTTCCAGAAGGTTTTGGGTCCTCAAATCATCTCCAAAATGAAAAGTTCTTTTATAAAAAACCTTATTTAAGGTGTTTTGAACACTTTTAATTCTCGGACTTTTCCCATATTCTGGAGTTTTCAAGCCCTAAAGTCCATTTCAAAATTAAGTGTCCACTGCCTATTTCATTCTGGCAGAAATGGTTTCCAACTTCCAAAAATCTTTTGAGTACCAAAACTCAACTCAAAAATCACACCAAAAATCATGGGATCTGTCCAAAGTCTAATAAAGAATTCCCAATTTTTACTTTCCTCATTTTCAATTTATTTTGGCCAAAGTAATACACACACACACACACACACAAACAAATGGTTTTTAGCTTGGAAGACTCGTTTTACGAGGCATTTCGGGTGCACACTAACGTCCTTCCCGGAGTGTAACGTGACCTCCGAACCCAAATCTCTAATCTCGGGAATTTTTCAAAGTTTTGGCCCTTAAAATAAAAATGGCGTGGCGACTCCGGTCTTTTCGATTGGTTTTTCAAAGAAACAAAAATTTCAAAGTTCCTTTCGAAAAAATTAGGCACACATCATCACAGTGGCGACTACTGGGACAAATAAGCTTTTTCTAAAAAAATGATATTTGGTATATTGGTGGAAACCATTAAACTTCCCATTATCGCCTCCTAACACGAGTCGGGGATAAATTGTAGTTTAACAATCCCACGTACCAGTATCATTGTTTTCAAAAAAAAAAAAAAAGCTTTTGAGGGTCAAGCTTCCGTCCCGGCATTAAAAATCATTTGTTGTGTGTGTTGATTTTTGCACATTTTCGTGTTGTTTTGGCCGCCTCGGAAAAAGTCAAAATTTTGACTGTCGGAATCATGTCCCTAACTGTCGGAATTTTTGTGTTTATGTGCTTATGTGTGCATTTACTTTCAAAAAAAAATTTCAAAAAAAAAAAGAGAAATTTTCAAAAAAAAGGAGTTTCAAAAAAAAAAAAGAAAATTTTCAAAAAAAAAAATCATGCATCATTCTTTTTAAGACACATGAAAAATTTCTATTTTACTCAGAAAAAGAAGATAGACTGCCTGCACACTACGCGCACGTGACCGTACACTGCACACTACGTCCCTAACCCGGGGAAATCCTTGTCGCGGCCCGTTTGGTCTTATTACGCCTCTCGGTGCAAGCACAGGACTACCCAAACATCCCATGGAGCCTCGTGTCGACCATGCACTTGTCCGTGACACACTTTGTCCGAGACCCGGTTGGTTTTTAGTCTGGTCTGTGTCATGCCCCTGTCTATGTATAGACCTTTCCTTTCAAGCCTTTGTCGGCACACCGACTCAATATCTTTCGGGACCCTAATCGCCGAAGTCATGCCGGTTTTCCGCCGCAGACTTTGACCAAGATATTGACCGGCGCCTTGACTTCGGCTCGACTAGCACAAATTATACACCGACTCCCAAAGATGACACCGAGTCATCAAGGATTAATGATTATTCCATGCCTAATTACGGCCTAATTGACGACAAATCAAGATCAATCGTGGACATTTATCACCCAAATCATGCCGACTTCTTGTCGAGCCCCTGACATGATCTTGACTTTTGACGCGCCTTTGTCCGTAATTTACATCGAATGCTCGTTAAGACTCGATTACCCGACGTACTTTTAGGATCGTTTTTCTTTCGGCCGGTGGGACCCACTTGCCTCTATAGGACCCTCGCCCGGGCCTGTCCACCCCGGGAGGTCGAAATACGTGGAATACGAGGGGCTTATAGACGTAGTGACGGGGCCCACCGATCCAGACCCATAGTAGTTTGCGAAAAAGAAGAGCAATCTTTTCCAACCGATTAGGTTTAATAAAACATGTTTTAAGTAAATTTAAACGAATAATCGCATGTTGCATGAGCCCTAAGCCTAAACACCAACCTCGTTCCGCTTCCCGAGTCCGAACCACACCCTTTTGTGCCTCCCACGTTAGCAAAGTTTGGATCAAGACCCCGGGTCATCATTTGCTCGCTCGGGCTCATTCCGTAGTCGATACTTCATCGCTTCCTCCTTCGCTTCAGCTCAAAGTTTCAGTAATGGCCAACTCGGAGGAGAACTGTGGGGACGACAACTCCGCACCCCGAAAATCCGCAGTGCCGAGCAGGTGGAATCCGATGTTGGAATGTATAACACAACATCAAGAGGCTCAGATGAGTCGCTTATTGGAAGGTATCATAACCCGTGGCCGACAATTGTTCGCAACCCTAATGGAACCTTTACGGTTGATGCGAAGATTGGAACTAATTACCCTCCCGGCATGCCAACTACCATCAAATGCCCTGTTCCCTTTCGTGTGGAACTACTAATGGGCCAAGCATCCCCCAACCTATCACTCGCCCCGCCTCTCGCCTCATTGTATCGATACTCCTCAACAGCCCGATCTTGGTCAACTTCCCCGCGCCTCTCGGTTTTCACCTTTGGGTTTCAATCGCCTGTTTCGCCCGCAGCCTTGGAATGGGCCAGTTCGCTACTCCAAAACCTCGCCCCGGCCCGGGCCATCACCTGAATTGGTCGGGCTCAAGACATCTCACTCTACAGCTCGATACTTCTCAACAACCCCGATCTAGGTCAACTCCGCTCCCGGTGCCTCTCGATCTCACCACCAGGATTGAATCCGCTTGGCTTTCGCCCCACGGCTTGGAAGGGGTCTACTACTTCACAACATCGCCTAGTTCGGGTCATCACTGAAGGGGTCAGCTTACTACTTCACAACATCACCGGTTCGGGTCATCATCTCGGAATGGGTCACTCACGACTTCTCAAGCCTCATAGCTTGACATGGCTCCGCAAGCCATTTTGGGACAGCTTCGCTTCTCAGCTCCATGGTTCGTAGGGGGCCGCCTTGCTTCCTCCAATTCTCGAGGCACACTTGCCCCTATGATACCGCAAGATCACATGGGCCACTGTGCTCTTATCACCACTTCATCGTTTACCGTATTCACAACATCCTCCAAGCTCTACCTCGCCCTCCGGTTGGAAAGTCCGACAAGGTCAAATGCTCCTCATCAAATTCTCCACCCTACTGCTACGCAAGCCGCTCCTCGTACAAGATGCACATTACCCTGTAGTCACGTTCCTTAGCGTGGTCAAGACACGTCTGGCCCTACTGCTACGATGCCTCAAATCTCATGTTTTCAGCAGCCTCTTTTGATCTCAAGGCTCATCGCTTTTCCCCTGGTATCCACCCATTACGAGTCATATATCCTCATCCTCGGCAGAATGCCGGGCCTTATGAGAGGGTTACTTGGCCACGCTTTTAATGCTCGGGATCGTCATCCCTCCCACCGCAGTACTTCCTACTGTGGTTTCATTTACTGATGCCAATCTTGTGGCGGTGTCGTGCAGTCCTAGTGTTCCTATTGACTCGTCCAATGGATTATTGGTGGAACCAATTAAGGAGGTACAAGAAAAGCCTAGCAACGAGAGTATCGACGATCGCTCGACTCGGGCCATCTCACCATACCAATCTTGTGTATCTGACATGAACGAGGTTTACAAAAGGTCGAACCTCGACGATTACATCGATGAGTACATCAAAAGGGTTCATGCACGGGGAAGCACTACGGGTCGGAACATGTCTCACCGCTATAAACCTTATCCTTCCAACACGGCTGCAAAATCCATTAAAGGAAAGAGGGCATTGTGTACAATTGACGGCATCCAAAAGCAACCAAGAAATGGTGGTCCTCTAAGGCGGCGAGAACATTTTGATGATTTTGGAATGCCCATGGGCTTAATTTTCAAGGGTTTAGTAAAGGAAGGCCTTTTGGAGCCCCTCAGGCACTACCATCCAAGGAGCTCAAATGCACTCCTCGACATGAGTAAGCACTGCGCCTTCCATGATCATTATGGCCACACGACCGACGACTGCATAGTATTGAAGAGAGCGGTTCAAGGGTTAATCGAAACAGGCAAGCTTGAGCGCCCCAATAGACCAAAACCGGTAAACCCTGTTCAGAATGGTGACCAAGTCAAGGACCAAATCTCGAATCAAAGAGCAATATGAGTTCATTCTCCCCAAAGGAGAAACCACATCCCGAGGGTTTGGGTGTTCCCTTAAGCAAAGTTTTAGATAGCTTGCTAAAGCAGTGGTCTCCTCGAACCCACGAGAAACTATCACCCCAAGGATCCCAAAATCCCTTTCGACACCACTAAGCATTGTGCTTTCCACCGCATCACTAGCCATATAACCGACAACCGCACAGCCTTTGAGAAAGGCGATTCAGGGGTTAATTAAGAAGGGCAAACTCGAGCGCCTCAGTGATCTCAACCTTGCCAATGATCATTTCCCAAACAACACGAATGTAAACATGATTGAGTTTTATGATTCAAGCTCGTGAATTCAATAGACTTTGGCAAGCCGATGATTTAGTCGTAACAAATGTTGAGAATGGTCCGGTTTGACCGCAACAAGCATGTGACCACGGCAAAGCCGGGATTTGGTGAAATGCTTTAAACTCCCGCCCCGATAAGTTCACGATCGACGCCAAGGGTAAATGGGATGATAATGATCTCGATGACAGATAAGGCAACCGTCGTGGCCGGTAAGAAATTCCTTGAAGTTACCAAAGGCAAGCATAGTCTACTAAAGGATAGAGACGTGGTCCAACAACAAAGAGTAGCTAGACTAGGGGCTACCCATCCTTTAATATTAAAACAGTTTCTTTAGTCAACCTTCGTAGGTTCTAGTACTTTCTTCGTTCAATCAAGTCCTCCTTGGACAATGTAGTTAATCTTAAATTTTCCGTAAAAGAGTCTTTCTCTTTTCTTGCTAGACTTGAGACATTATTTGCACACCTACATTATATTTAATGAAATGGTTTTATTTTAAATGATCACTCGCATTGCCCAACAAATAATCTCTGGAAATGATTAAGATTTTAATTAATTGGTGCGAGAAAGTCAACTAATGCCCTCCCTATACACTTTCCTTACCTCACAAAGGCCTCCATCAAGCCATACACTTTCCAAAACATGTCCCCATCATCACCTTGACCAAGTCAACGACGGCGGCAAAGATCAAAGAACAACAAAAGGTCACTCAAAGATCGGAAGATTGACCCCATGTCGATAAAAAAACAGGGCTTGCCTTCGCCTCACGTGCATCAAGAAAGTTCGAGCAGAGGCTCGCCTTCAAAAAAGAGCTCAAGCAAAAGCTTCAAAAAAAAAAAAAAAAAAAAGAGAGCAAAAGCAAAAGCTTCAAAAAAATGAGGCCAAGGACCCAAAGACCGCCGATCGTAGGCTTGACATGTGGGCAAAATTAAAGTCCGAAGAACGAAAGTTGTCGACAACAAGGGAGCAAGCTTAAAGCAACGGCAAAAACACATCATAAGCTCTTAAGCCGAATTCAAAATATTTCCTCCCTAATGAAGGATGATGATCAAGAAGCAATGAAATCACGGAAGAAGCCCTCAAAAACGACTTGTCAAGGAACATCTCAAGGCCCGTACCTTATCATTCAAGCTTCCCATCCGACCCTTTTTCACCAAATGGACCACAAATGTTCATACCCTTTTTCAAAGCCAAACACAGCTTCAAGCCCGAACTACGGCGACCTCGAGCTCCTTATAATAAGGGGAACGTAGGCAACCGTAAATGGTCCGGTCCATAAACACATCCAAATCCCAAGAAAATTCGGTCTCATCAATGACCTCTCCTATACACAATCTTTCTTCACAATTCGCCAACTTTACCCCTGGTATTGGTCGACTTTCTCCTCATGATTAGTCAAAATGTTTGTTCATATCGAGATTAGGGGTTTGAGTAACCCGAACATTAATAAAGGGTTTTAAGCAATCTTGTGATCATTTTGAATGAAACATGTTTTCAGTATGTCTCGACAAGTCTTTTTCTACATTATAGGAAAAATAGAGCTAAACACTAATTTTCTGTCAGCAGGGGCTTCCATACACTTTTACAAACCTTTCTACACTTATGCTCTCTCAAAAGAGTCAAACCCAAAGCGAGTTTTTTTGTGCCTTCATCAAATGAGGCCATCAAATAATACAAGTCGGGGATTCGTCCCCACTTTTTGAAAATATGCCCCTGCAGTATACATTTCTAAATCGTTTTTCTTTTTACATTTTCTTCCGGTTGACTAATTGACTAAAGAAAATAATAAAGTAAATATAGAAGGATGGGTTGCCTCTTTTGCTACACGACAATTCAATTTTGCATTAGAGCTGCACTGTACTCTTGAGGGAGGACTTTCGTCAAGCCATTTGTTTAGAGTGGGACTTCTCCGGTCACGCCGGTTCTTCACTTTGCTACAAGATGGGCCGGGTCTTTGTTTAGACTCATCTCGCATCACCCGCAATGCCTACCAAGTTTGTGTCAGATTCACAATCATGAGACAAAGGCTCTACCAAGTCACTTCTTCAAAATCAAGACTTCGCAAACACATCTCTTCGTACCAAGGCCTCGCCAAGCAAAGTGAGATTTGATCCCCATGTTGGTCATGGGTTTGTCAAGTACGCTTCTTTAATGTCCAAGGTCGAGAATGGAATTTTAATCGTAACCGTGGATTCATCATGGCTAATATTAAAATCCCTTGGACCAATTAGAATGAGGTGTCGATGATCAATTTTGGAAGGTGCCAGAATTTTGATTTGACGATTGCCCTCAACCCCGATGGGACTTTCACGATAGAAGAGGAAGAGGATCCCCATCCCTATCTCGGCTGTACGTACTACCGCCAAATGCCACCACCTTCCTTACATGGCACCTCCACCGGGCCACACTCTTCTCAACCCGCGGATCCGTCATCCTTTCACCTCGGTCCGGTATACATTCGCGCTCCGCTTCCTGGGACAGCTGCTTGGGGAAACAAATTGATTTCAGCCCGATTTGGGCGCATGGTGTGCTCTCAATACGCTTGGGGTCGCCCGCATGTCGCAATAGTTTGGTATGCTCTCAGCCGATATGCATCGCCAAGGGCTTCTCGCCACATCGCCTTGGTATGACTTCTCGCTTGGGATTGGGACGGCGGTCAACTATGGATCGCTTTGAACTTCTCACCAAATAGCTTTGGAATGCCTCGACAAAGAACCCGGGCTCTAAGACACTGGCCCCCGCAAACCGCACAAATCTCACAAGATCCCTTCATGACCGCCTTAACGGGACAAAGAAACCCCCAATCCCACTCTCGGCCGCCCGTACTACTCCTGTGATGCCACCGCCAGCCTCCTATGGTACTATCTCCTCGATCTTCGGGGTCCGCCTCTCCCCCAACTACATGCACCACCGGATCCATGCAGCTCGACGGGACGACCGATCATAGCTCCTCGCAGAGGAACAAAATCGCACGGAATGTCTTCTCATGGTCAGGTACCTTGGAATGCCACAAAGAAATTGGGATCCCGCCTCGCCAAACGATCAAGCCGAACCTTCACAACAATAGTTTAGAGTGCCGCAAAGAATAGCTGGGATGCCACCACAGCTGTTCGTGACAACGTAATGATGCTAGTTCGCTCCTAACACCGCTTCCACAAACCCATTTCTCACTGTGGATCAACGGCCACCAAGCCCCTAATCCCCCGTCTCATCGGAATCACCGGACCACAAGCATCCTCCCGGTATACACCATCACCCCGCCTAAGCGTGCATGCAAGCTTCAACGAACAAGTGGTCACAACCCGTATTTAAGTTCGCCTCATGGAAGCTCTAGCTACCCGGCCACCTCAAAGTCTACCACCACCCTCTTTGCCAATTGGAAGTTAACAAAGAAGCCACCGGGTTCTATCCCTTCGATTAGGCTCCTACTCACACTCCCCGGGTAATTGGGGCCAAGGACAAGTTTTCACCTACATCCCCCGGACCGGCCGTTCTCTCCACCCGCGCTAGCCTCTCTCTAGCTCGTTGAACCATGGTTCCACCACAAGGACCCTCATCCGGTTTTGGTTCATGGAACAACATAAGGAATTGAAAGCGCAGATTGCCAAATTGACCGCTAAGAAATTCCGCCTTCCGGCCTACGGACCCGACTCCATTGTTCCCCGCCCACAAATTCGTGATGCCTAAATCTGGACCTCTTCGATGGGACCGCATGCCCGAAGACTCATCTCGGACACATATGCCTTGGCAATGGAGGCCAAAGGGTGCACCAATCGCAGCTATCGACTATTTCGCCTCTCCTTGAAATCCAAAGGCTTTAAAATGGTTCTTCCGCTTAAAACCCGAGGCCGTGGCTACATGGGACCAGATCACCAAGGCTTTGCTGAGAAGGATAAAGCTAATTTGGAGTGGGAAACAAATAGAGTTGACTCGCAGACAACAACAGGGCAAATAAGCTTCGAGGAGAATATCGTGACTTTTACAAGCATTGAAACCTCAAGTTGAGTAAAATGACCAACCCTCCTTCTAATGAGGAACAATTGGACATCTTTCAATCATGCCCGGAAGCCTCATTTGAGAAAGCCCTCGAACTTCCCCTATCCAGATCCGCATGCGACGGCCGCCTAGGGGCTAAAGTTTAACCAACAAAGAAGCCACCGCTCCTACTTATCTACTCAAGCTTCGCCCCTAACTCGCCTCCCCGTCCTACCCCAAAAGGCAAGGAAGCAATTAATTATGCGGGCCAGATCGCAACAATGCCACTCCTCTCATGCCAAGGAAAGGTGATGTGCCCAAGCCGCGGAGCCTTAAGCTTGAAGATTTCGGAATGCCTTCCGAGCAAAGTCTTTCAAGAACTTGTGAAGGAAGGTCCGACTGCACTGGGACAACCATCGCCCCACGGATCCCGATAGACACAACTAAACTCGTGCTTCCCACTAGTATCATGGGCACGAAGAAGGGCGATGTGAGAACCGATCGAAAAGGATACCCCAAGGGCCCAACACAAGCCAACAATCCATTCCCTAAGAAAAACCATAGGGTGAATATGATTGAAGCCATACGAACAAGCCAAGTGCCACTACGGGCTAACAGCTCCCATATGGAAGACGCCCTTCGAAGGGAGGATTCTAGTTGCATAGTTGTTATCAAAGACGGGTTTCTCACTCCATGACGTAATGCCGCAACGAGTCCGGGGTCACATCAACTTCACCTCGAGGTCTCTCACGTTGATCGATCGGCTGATACTTCATCGCATGTCGCTTTACAGCCAAACCTTTGATCGAACCCCTCGTAGTGACGTTTTGTCGAACCCGGGGCTTCATCAAATCATTCACGAAAGCTTCGTGGGCTTTCGCCATGCCTCTTCCACGGAATGGGGCTTTATCAAGTCATACCTATCTTCGAAGAAAGGCCTAGTCACCTCAACAACTATCTTGGAGTTTCACTTTAGAACTTGGTATATGGCAACTCCCGCATCATCAAAGGTTGAAAACTGGGAATCTCCTCATATCACCATTTCGCCAAGTCATTCTCCAAATTTATGTCAAGTCACAACTAACCCAAGCGAGAGAGGGTTCATTCATATCAACATACTTTGATTCTAGAGCTTGTCAAAGACGCCTTCAAATGTTCGAGACTCGAAAAGAAATTTCAATCGAGACCCGGATTCAAATCCAACCTCATCCCAAGATGATACCGTCGACCTACAACAAAACCTCATCAATGACATGCAATTCAGTCCGCGACCAAAGGATATCACCCCACCCGCACAAAGCTTGTCCCAAATAGTCCACAACACATGCAAACCCTCTCACCACATGCATCCCCACAAAAATTTCCCTGTGGCTCATGTAGCATGCAAAACATGAATCAATAAAAAACCTAAGCGATCGCGAATCATTTTAGTTCCATACATGCATCCATCATCATAAATGTTATATGTGCATTTGTCTCTCTACTAACAAATGTAGCAATTCAAGCATGAAAGACCAGCCTTCCGTCACTACCCGAAGCCTCCTCACAAAGAAGGGATCGTCTCCACCGAAGCTGTAATGACGGATACCTCAAGTCAACACTTTCTTGGTTCAAACCCTCAAGCCCACCACGCCTTGTGCTCGGACACCTAAAGACGACATCGCCGATCTCGCACACCTCAATCCCGCACCATTTTAGCCTCGTACACATTAGGGACAACACCACCTTGGCTCCAAGTCTACAAAGGCATCAAGTCCGTGAAGACATCTCCCGACATCTCTAGTTAGACAAAGGCGACCTCCAATGTCCACAAATGGATGAAGACACCTCCAAAGATCTACGCTTGGCAAAGATAGTCCCCAAAGACAAGCTCCTGGGCTCAGCAACTTACTAAAGACGACCTCCAATGTCCACAAATGGATAAAGACCGCCTCCAGTGTCTACAATTCGGTCAGAGACGCCAAGTTCTCAAATGCAAATTGGTTAGGGACGCCAAGTTCTCAAAATGCAAATAGGTCGTGGACGCCAAGTTCTCAAATGCAAATTGGTCGTGACGCCAAGTTCTCAAATGCAAATGGGTCGTAGATGCCAAGTTCTCAAATACAATTCGGTCCGTGGAAGCCAAGTTCTCAAAATACAAATTGGTCAGACGCCAAGTTCTCAAAATGCAAATTGGTCAGTGGACGCCAAGTTCTCAAAATGCAAATGGGTCCGTAGATGCCATGTTCTCAAAATACAATTCGGTCGTGGACGCCAAGTTCTCAAAATACAAATCGGTCCGTGGACGCCAAGTTCTCAAAATGCGAAATGGGTCGTGGACGCCAAGTTCTCAAAATACAAATTGGCCGTGACGCCAAGTTCTTAAAATGCGAATGGGTCGTGGGCACCAAGTTCTCAAATGCAATCGGTCATGGACGCCAAGTTCTCAAATGCAAATGGGTCGAGACGCCAAGTTCTCAAAATACAAATTGGTCGAGACGCCAAGTTCTCAAATGCAAATGGGTCGAGACGCCAAGTTCTCAAAATACAAATCGGTCGTGGATGCCAAGTTCTCAAAATACAAATTGGTCGAGACGCCAAGTTCTCAAAATACAAATCGGCCGTGGACGCCAAGTTCTCAAAATGCAAATTGGTCGTGGACGCCAAGTTCTCAAATGCAAATGGGTCGAGATGCCAAGTTCTCAAATACAATTCGGTAGACGCCAAGTTCTCAAAATGCAAGTCGGTCGTGACGCCAAGTTCTCAAATGCAAATGGGCCGTGACGCCAAGTTCTCAAATGCAATTCGATCAAAGTATACACCAAGTTCTCAAAGGCAAGTAGGTCGTGACGCCAAGTTTTCAAATGCCAATCGGTCGAGATACCTCACGCCCTAAATGTCTCAACATCTCGATCGTATACATCAAGACTCTCAACACTACCACACGCCCCGCAACTTGCTCTCCCGCAGTAAGCACAAAGAAAGGTACATTAGTCCCTCAACATAGCTCAAAAATATGCATACATTCACAAATGTTGCATGATTACCCATAGCTTTAGCTATCTCTATCTCCGCAAATAGCGACATAAGCGTTAGTTCCTTAAGGCGACAACCTCCGAATTATCAAAAGGCCCAGGATCCTAGACCTGTTCCTAACTATCCAAGTGATTTCGAACTACGTCCGTGCTTGATTCCCACTGGGATACGTAGGGCCTCTACCATAGGTCCAGCCGCTTGACCAACACGGCCACCCTTTTCCTCGATAATCATCGTAAGCTCTAATCTTCCCCGCGAGAATGCCCTCAAATAGTCTCCTCAACCTCGATTTAGGTTCATACTCCCGAACCGAGCCCCTCATTTAGGTTCATACAATAGAACTAAACCTCAACTTAGGTTCATCCTCGACGAAAGCCAACGGAATTCGTCTCTTTCACCTCCAAGAAGAAACATAGGGCCGATCCCTTCAAATGAAGTCCACCAAAAGATCTGCCTATCCCTCAAGTCCGGCCCCCAACAAAGCAAGGATACAAACATTGAAGGAAATCGTTTCAAAACAAGTTGATACCTCCAGATCACCCATCACCAAGGTTTGAGGCACCTAAGAGGCCATCACCAAGGTTCGAGGCACCTAAGTGGCCATCACCAAGGTTTGAGGCACCTAAGATGCCATCATCAAGGTTCGAGGCACCTAAGACGCCATCATCAAGGTTCGAGGCACCTAAAACGTCATCATCAAGGTTCGAGGCACCTAAAACGCCATCATCAAGGTTCGAGGCACCTAAGACGCCATCATCAAGGTTCCGAGGCACCTAAGACGTCATCATCAAGGTTCGAGGCACCTAAGACGCCATCACCAAGGTTTGAGGCACCTAAGAGGCCATCACCAAGGTTCGAGGCACCTAAGACGCCATCATCAAGGTTCGAGGCACCTAAGACGCCATCATCAAGGTTCGAGGCACCTAAAACGTCATCATCAAGGTTCGAGGCACCTAAAACGTCATCATCAAGGTTCGAGGCACCTAAAACGTCATCATTAAGGTTCGAGGCACCTAAGACGCCATCATCAAGGTTCGAGGCACCTAAGAGGCCATCACCAAGCAAGGTTCGAGGCACCCGAGACGCCATTATCAAGGTTCGAGGCACCTAAGACGCCATCATCAAGGTTCGAGGCACCTAAGACGCCATCATCAAGGTTCGAGGCACCTAAGACGCCATCATCAAGGTTCGAGGCACCTAAGACGCCATCATCAAGATTCGAGGCACCTAAGATGCCATCATTAAGGTTTGAGGCACCTAAAACGCTATCACACACAACGCTAGGAAAGCAATAAATCGCAATCATCCCCTAATTCGAAAAACCAAAATCATTACTGTGGCGACTTCCCAAAAATAAGTCGAATGTCCTTAGGGTGAAATTACCCGGATTTCACACGGACGCGAAACGCGGTTGTCTTTTCGCGGGGTTGGTGCCGAGACCTCTAGCTTCTAAGGAACAGCCATGAGGAGTCGCCACGCGGCTTTTTGTATTTTGAGCCCAAACGTTGAGAAACGGCTATTGTGGAAAGGTTGGGGTGTCGTTTTTATTGGGTAGCAAAAACTTTCAGTGGAAAAAGTGCTTTTTTGAAAAAGGGGATCATTTTTATTTGCAAGCAAAACGAGTAAAAAGCTTTTTTTGTACTCGAGAGATTGTTAGGTTCTGAGGTCAAGTTACGCTGGGTAGAGTATGATCGAGATCTGCCCGAAACAGCCTCGCGCATGACCCAGTCTTTCTACCTTTCTCGAAATCGTGTGTGTGTGTGTGCGTGTGTTTTTGAAATGGGGGCTTGAATGATCGTAAAGCTTAATCTTGGTTTGAATTGACAAACCGTTGATTAGGTGACTTTGAGCTTGAAAAGACGTAGCGTTTGAATGGACAAACGCCGGTTTGAGTTTGAAATGAGCGTTTGCATGGCAAACGTCGACTTTGAGCCAGTGAACGAGAAATATCATCAAGTTAACGATTTTTTCGGGAAAAATGCGTATTAAATGATTTTAAGTGTCAAATGGCGTTTGAGTTTGAAGATGAGCATTCGTTTTGAGTGCGCCGAATGTCATTTCGCGCATTTTGAAAAGAGAGTTCGACGGGACGAACCTCGGCAAGGTTTTGAACCGGGCATTACATGCTGTATAATCCATTTTTACGGGAAAAATACGATTAAATGACATGCGATCAACGAATCGGGCTGCGAATCGGGATCTTTAGAAAAGTAAATACTATCACACAATCCAAACGTATCACTGTGACTTTTGTAAAATGACAAAGATTTAAAGCGGTAAATCAACGGAATCAAACGATCCGGATTCGTAGAAATGACGATCAATCGAGGCCAAACTGCTCCTGGAATTGTAAAAGGATCTATCAACGAGGCCAAACGGCTCGGACTATTGTAAATGACAATCAACTGAGCTGCCAAATGGTCTCTAATTGTAAATGACATGAAAGTAAACGGAATGGGGTCGGAACGCTCGTTTTTAACTCAGATTACTTCTCTTACGGAAAGAGAAAGAAGAGGATCAAGGGGCTAAAACGTATCGGGACCCCAAGGTTAGATTGAGGCGTCTACATTTTGGATAATCTTGACGCGTTCGAAAACGTTTATAGCGGATCGTTAATCGTAAACCGAGACTGTGGAACTGAAGATTCAGAGAGAGGGAGTTATACCTATGGCTAGGGTCGACTCCTTTTGGCTCGGGAGGTGTGTACGGGACACCTGGTAGTGATTCGATGAAGGTTGTTTCTGAAGTTGTGGTGGAAAGTATTTGATCGAAATACGAAGGTTTCACGCGAATCCACATAAAACGGGAGCTCGGGAATGGTGAAAACCAGTTTGGACCGTGGGGTGGTGATTTTTGGTGTGAAAAAATCCTTTTCCTTGCCTTTGACAAAGAACTTCTATTTATAGGGTGAAAAGTGCGTAGGAGTCCGACCGTGACTCTGACTGACTTTCAGGGGCTTTGGGAATTTTGGAAACTGGGATTTGGCCGGGCACTTTCGTGAAAAAGTGCACAAAGTGAGTCCGGCCTGACTTGGCTTACAAAACCAGGGGGCATTTTGGTCTTTTCCCTCCGAAATTGATTGAAGGGTGACTAGAGGGAGGTGGCAATGGCCGCCACGCGCCCTCTCGAGTCACCACCGAGGTGGGATTTTGTCCCTCGGTCCCGGTTTTGTCCGCTTTTTAAAATAACAACTGGGAAATGTCCGAAACGCCCGGAAAGTGCCGAAAAATGCGTGTTTCGTGAAAGCCATACTTAGCAAAGTGAGATGTCACGCAGCTAAGCATTGCTCGATGCCGGGATGCACTCTGGCGGTCCCCGGACGTCTGCCGTTGGCACAAAGAACGGGAGTTTAACGAGTTCCCTATAACCCGGAGCGGCCAGCTAACGGATTTCGGTTAACTTTCCGACGGATTTGGACGATCCGGATTTGGGCACTTACAGCTAGCCCTCGCCGACGTCTCCCCTCCGGGAAGGAGGAAGGGTCATTGAAAAAGATAAGGATCCAAATCGGGATGCCTTACTTTGAAGGAGACCTGGGCGGTCACCGGGTTGGACCCTTAGCGAAAAGGATTCCTACGTATCCCGAGCGGGAATCTGCCGATCGTAGTTCGAAAAGGGGCGTGGCCACGCACGGGGACCTCGACCTGAGCGAGACCGCAGGAGGCGCTTCCAAACCCCGGATGAGACCATTCGCGAGGCACTCCGTACCTCGAATGGAGACCGTTGGGAGGCGTCTCGAACCTCGGGACTTCTGAAACCTTCGAGGGCGTGTGGCGCCGCAAACCGGAGTTGCGATGCCGACGAGGGCTTTCGTGCCTCTCGTGCCGGGCTTATTGTCAGCGCGCTTTATCCTCGCTGACGAGAGTTCGGGCTTACCTCGGGATGGCCGAAGAGGGATTGTTGCAAGGCGTCTCGTACCTTGGGGTTCGGGCTTATTGCCGCGCCGGAGATGACTATTTTAAAGGCGTTCCGCACCTTGGGGTTCGGGCTTATCGGCCAAGTGCCGGAGATGACTATTTGCAAGGGGCGTTCGTGACTTTGGGTTCGGGCTTATTGTCGCTGCTTCGGAGATGACTATTTGTGGCATGTCGCACCTTGGGGTTCGGGCTATTGCTGTTGCCGGATATGACTATT